>OY288282.1:87052174-87089689 GCA_958450335.1 Hibiscus tridactylites | reverse complement strand
CAGTCGGGGTTTCGATCGATAAAGAATTCTTGGCGGCTGTTTGGTTGTTGTTGTTGTCGTAAGTCCCAATTGTCGTCAAATAATGCACCGAAAAAAGAATCCCTGCCTGCGTTTGCGAGTGTTGTAGCCGTCGTTTGAAAGACTCTGCCGCCTACGTTGAATTTGACTATGTCCTTTTGGATTCCCATGACTTGATTCTTTGTCAAAAATTAAAGAATCCTTGAGTGAAAAAACAGGGGAAATCTTGGATTCAGATCAGAACTGAGCGTTTGCTAAAGAAAATACAAGGCACAGATAAATAATTTAAGTTGGATGAAAAGCTCAGTTTTTAAGCTATAAGAGAGATGCCCTGGTCAACAAGAAACAGGGGAACTGAATTAAATGAGGCAAATTTAATCAAATTGAAGAAAGCTGAGATCTGGGTATTGGAAAGACATGGATTATAAAGGTGGGTTTAGGATTTCGTGGAATTTGGTGAAGCAGAAATGAAGAATTGGAGCGACAAAATTTCAAATAAATTGATTCTTTTGTTTTTCTTCTTCTTCGAGTTCCCTCTCTGACATTGACCTCTACATGTTTTCTCTCTCTTCTTCTTTACGCATATTAACTAGTCCCTAATCGAGTCCAGTTTTTAGCTTTTGCTTGCTCTTCGTGTTTCATAAAAATATCAATATCAAAAAAGAATTTTTCATGAATCAAACGGTGGACATATCTGGATAACGATCTTCCATTAGTTAATTCAGTTTTTTTGGGTTTTTGTTAAGTCTTTTGGCCAATGAAGCCAGCCTTACTAAAGAAATCTTTAGCCAAAAGAGACCGTGTCTTGTGGGGTGTCCTAACTCTTTTTCGTTGTTGTAACTTTATCTCCCTTAAATTCTCTGTTTTTCTATTATCATCACCTTCCACCACCATTGTTTTTTCTTTTTACTTTGAGCCACATATTGGAATATGAACTAACAATCCAATTCACACGCAAATTGAGACCTTTTAGCTTAACTCAATGAGCCAGAAGATTCTTGTAATTGAAATTGAACCCCTTTTTTGTTGTAGGGATTGGATCCTTATTATTTAAGGCTCCCCTAACTCAATTAAACTTATTTATTGTCATTGTTAAGCCACTCCACAAGAACCATAACATGTATTTCCCTTTCAGTGTGTTAGTTAAGCATTTATGGCATACTTCGATAATAAGCAACTTCCCTTCAGTGACTAATGATTATCTTGTTTTGGTTCTTATGCACAATTATGGTGGAAATGACACTATAACAAACAGTGAAAATAATTGCTTAGGAGGATTCTTGAGCTTCTGTTAAAAGATAATCAGTATTGATTTAAACTTTATTACAGTACAAGATGCCATCTTAAACTCAAACAAACTTGGGATAAATATTTTACTTTTGTCTCTTGTAACTTGTTTTGATGTTTCTGGTTTTGCTTTCAATTTCTGGAAACTTATGTCAACGGACAAAGCACTGCTTTTTTGGCTGTTCTCATGAAAAAACACAGAAATCCAGATGTTTGTCCCAGTTTTGCTGCTCTGAAACTTTCCTTAAATTATCATTTTCCTTTTTCTGTAGTGTTATGCCAAATGAATTCTGGAACTTTGCACCACAATCTATTGTTAGTTTGATTTGTGTTGTGTTGTACTGCCGCGGATTGCTAAAAACCAAAAATAAATTTACCCTTTTTGGGAATATATGTTGTTACTAGAAGTCACATGCAGAAGTCAGTAACCTATTCAGAGAAGGGCAACTTTTAATGGCAATTTTGGGTGAAAAACCCCTTTTAAAATATTATTTTTAATAATAGCTCCCAAAAACATTTATTTGGCAAAATGACCCCCTTTCTTGCCAGGTCGGCAGACCTTGCGTTCTATAAAACGCGAGGTACGATATCGCGTTGTACAGAACGCGAGGTCTGTCGACGTGGCGTTCCAGTCCGTTTTAACAGTTTAACAGTAGCTCGCGTTCTGCAGAACGCGAGGTCCCCGAGAAATTGAAAAGGCGGCTTGGAATATATCGGACGGACCTCGCGTTCTGTAGGACGCGAGGTCTGTCCAATTCCAGCCTAAACCGCAAGCAAAAACATGCGTAAGTAGGCCTGTTCGAACCCAATTTCGAGCGTGTAAATGGTATATTTTTAGCGATCATCGAGTTTGGGGTCGTAGTACTGAAAATTGTCTATCGTATGATACCAACATGATTAATTTCCGTCCATTCTACAATGGTTTAAAATGGCTTCGAAAACCCTATGCTAGCATACTTTTTTCGATTGAAGTTGTATTTCAACTAATGTCGATAGACATGTTCGAGCAGAATTTCATACGTATAAATTTTAAATTTTTAGGTAACATCGAGTATGGGGTTGTAGTACTGGAAATTCTCTATCGTATGACACTGACACGGTCAATTTTCGTCAATTGTACACTGACTTATCGTTGCTTCGAAAACACTATCATAACATATTTTTTTGAATGATTGAAAATATAAGATGGCGTACTGTATAAATAGAAGTAAACTGACTTTATTGATTAGATTGTCATGTGCGAACTCGCATATACAAATTAAAAATAATTAATTAATACGAGGGGCTGAGCGATTAGGACACTTAGGAGCTGTGTGCCCAGTATTTCGACATATAGAACAATGCTTCTTTTGTCCGGTTTTCTCTCGATGTTCGACCAAATCCTCGGCACAATATATTCTTGTAGAAGGTGGACGTCCTTTGGCTCGTAGTAGTGCTGGATCTGGGCGTATGATCGGTTCAGTGTCCACATCATTTGGATCAACCTCATTTCTGATTGGAGGAAACTCTTTTTCGTAAACTTTAAGCACCGTTTTGAGTAAGTATACCGGATCAACCATACGCATGTATTCTATTCGTTGGTTAGTGCAAGCAGCAATGGCGTGTGCGCACGGGTATTTGAAAGTTTGGAATATTCCGCACTCGCAGGTTTTTGCCCTCAGATTTACAACGTAAGCGTTGTGTTGAATGCCTTCTAATCGCCTGGAAAATTCCGCAACACGAAACAAGTGTCCTTCTCGCGAGAAGTGGGTTGCTTGCACCTGTCTTGATTGGGCCACTTGAATATGCAGTCTGTCGCGAAAATCTGGATGGACTTTGTGTCCACCTGCCATGTACTCAGTTGCTTGCTTGCCCAAGGTTGCAAAAAGGGTAGCTAAACGATAATAGGTCGCTTTGACAATGGAAGTGATAGGCAACTGCCGAACTCCCTTCAGTGATGAGTTCACTACCTCAGCCAAGTTCGTTGTCATGTGACCATAACGTTTACCCTCGTCATACGATCGAAGCCATTTTTCCTTTGGGATATTTTCAAGGTATTCAGCGCCCTTTTTGTTTCTCGCTCTCAGTTCCTCGAGCAGTTCAGTCACCTCTTGTTTGTAGTGCGAGTTGCCTACGGGATGACAGTTGAATAGTTATGGTCGAAAAACACATGAAAAAAGGTCGTAAATTGAAGCGAGTAACAAGTAATATAGTAAATGAAAATGACATAAATGACGTACCCATATCGAGCACCATTTGACGTTCATCACGATTCTTGTATTTCAGCAGGTAGTTTGCGGCTATGTGCCGCAAGCAAAAACGGTGGTGAATGTATGGAGGCTTCCAATAATCACCCAAATTTTGTATCGCCCACAGCAGCGTTGTGCCTCTGTCAGAAATAACACACACCCCTTCATCACTTCTTCTTCGTATTACAGGATCAAGGACATATTTTCGTAGGTTCGTAAGGAAGAACGTCCAAGACTCCAAATCCTCCTTCGGGACGATTGCGAATGCAACAGGAACGCATTTGCGATTGTCGTCCAGTGTTATAGCTAGAAGTAGGATCTGTGTATATTTTCCGTACAACCATGTGCCGTCGATTTGGACCATCGGTTTTGCAGTGCTTTAATGCGTGGATGCACTGGGGGAAAGTCCAAAATAACTGGTGGAATTGACAAACACCTCGGACGACACGATCATTTTCGTATGCCAGAACCGTATCAAGTTTGACAACCATTCTAGGGATGTGTTTCTGCAGGAGATTAAGCCACAGGCGCAACTCTATGTAAGATTCCTCCCATCGGCCATACAATTCCTCTTTGGCCTTTTTCCTTGCATACCATGCTTTCGAATAACCTGGACGGAAGCCGGTGACAGCTAGAGCTGCAGCCTGACATGTGGGGACCGACACAGTGGGATTTGTTTTCACCAGTGTGGAAAAGATGTCCGCGAGGAACTTTGCATCCAGGTTCTTGTGATCCTGGTTGAGGCTACCAACGGTGCATGTATGGGGCCCCTCAAGTTTTGTTATTTTCCAACGGTTGCCTGCCCTCTTCAAGTCTGATATACGGATTTTCCATTTACAGCCTTGATCCTTTTGGACGCACTCAGCCTTGTAGTATTTGGCTTGGGTTTTCTTCACCGTCGTCTCAACATTATGACGAAGGTTGTACTGCTTAACTGCCGCCACCGCAATTTCCTTGTTCGCGAACGCCATACCAATTCTTAGTTCACCATCAGAACGGTGGACTCGGCCATCTATTGTGTCGTTATGGGGAAAATCAGGGACGTCCATTGCATCCATATCAACCGTTGTGAAGTGGGATGGTGGCTGGAACATAGAAATTGGTCTTGCGTCTACAGGAAAGTTGGTGGCATTCGGTTCTTCGTCCAAATCTGGTGGTGGAACGGCAGTGTCTTCTGGGTCTTCTGGTAACTCTGTCAAGTCTTCTGGTTCCGGATAGAATGGCCCAGCTCGTCTCCGTCTGGCCCGGGTTCTCTAATCGGTTCTTCGTCAGAAGCATCTTCCGGGAGCTGGAATAGTAGAGCTTCTGGAATCACTACCCTTTGAGGCGAGGATTGGGGTCGAGGAGCGGGAGACCTCTCACGAGATCGCTCAGGAACCTCATTTCCAAGACCAAAATCAAGATCACCATAAGAAGAATGTATTCCCATTGATGGTTGAACGTACTCCGTGCTAGGGACATACGTTGAGTGTCGTCCATATGATGAATCATGGTCGTGCATAGCGTAAGAAGACGACGCTCCCTCACCCCCAAAAGAAGAATGTCTCCCCATAGATGGTTGACCGTAGTCGATGCCAGAGACATACATTGAGTGCCAGCCATATGATGCTTCATGGTCGTGCGTAACGTAAGGAGCCGACGTTCCTTCCCCCCCAAAACTATAAGGATTGTATGGATTGTATGGATCGTATGGACTGTACGATGCATTTGTTGGTGCATCGAATTCATCGTTTGGGGGTTGGTTGAGGTCGAACCCGATACTAGCTATGCAGGACTGCCTTGGAGGAGCAGATGACGATGCACCAACTTCGTTGTCTCGACAGAGTAGGCCAAAATCACGTCGTAGACCTGCGGTCGGGCTATCAACGTTGGCATTCGGATCGAAGTCGAAATTCGCCCGGCCCCAGCTTGGTATTTCGACAACTGGATGAGACTCGGAGAACGATACATACAGCTCGAGGGGCCCCCCGATTGAATACTCGAAGTGGGCTTCCATCATCATTTGCACATCAGCATTTGCCGCAATTTGGCATACAGTGTACCGTAAAGGGTCTATAGATATTGGCACCCGATACTTCACGTCGGACAAACGATGATTATTGAAATGAGGAACTTTTGCCTCCAGTTCCTTGACCAACTTCTTGAACGATAATCTCCTCGGAAGCTTTATCGTTACCGGATCTTCGCAGTAAAAAAGGACCCCCTGTTCAGTACCCTCGAATATCTGACCATCGTAGTAAACTTTCGTAGTAACGCCTCGTCCGGCCATTTGAATATTTTGAAAGACTTTTGAAATTTTGATACTTAGAAAATTCTAGGAATTGATTACCAATTGAAACTTATATTTTCGTTTTATGGTTAGGGTTCATATATAGGCAAAATTATTTGCCCTTGCAATCCAGGAGAATCTGGTTGTGTAAGGCAAATAATGGTTCAGAGACGTTACTTTACTTGTCCATTACCTAAAACCGATAAGCAGGTAAGGGATAGAGTTGATGGGAGGCAGGAATGGCGTGTGTGTGCCTGGGAGGCAGTCCCCTTACTTTCGACAAGTAAGGGATAGATTTGATGGGAGGCAGGGAACACCAGTACCTCGCGTTCTATAGAACGCGATATTCGTACCTCGCGTTCTATAGAACGCGATATATGTTACCTCGCGTTCTGTAGAACGCGATGTTATAAAGACATCGCGTTCTATAGAGCGCGATGTCACTTTAAATGCTTTGTTTCAGACATTTCGTCAGAAGTTATAATAACCGTACTATTCATTATTTGTTTGTTTCTGTAATTGAGAACATGTTTGAGAATTTGAGACAATTGTAGTATTGTAATTGAATACTACTACTGGTGCTTATAATGTATGTAATTGAGTACTACTAATTTTACATAATTTGAAGTCCGAGTAACATTCATAAAGGATGAAATAAGACGTCATATAACATAATTGGAAGATCATTTCATAAGTTAATGGTTAATCTGAATCATCGTAGTCAGTGGACACGTCTGAACTAAGGTTTAGTTCTTCGATCATCTGTTGTTTTCTTTGTCTACGCCTGTACATAAAAAGTTGCAGCTCCTCCATAGCCGCATCAACATCCGGTGAAGACGGTGCGTGTTCAGTGTTCGGAGCAGGTTCTACGGGTGCAGACGTACTACCTTCGCCGGCGTTGACAAACTTAACATTGAAATCGACGTCTCTAGCTCCGACGGCATTGAGCCGGTCATACATGTTACGAACGTCTGTTTCGTTCGTAAGCTTCATAACGTAGTGCGTTTCATTAGCTGACGGTGATGGGATTCGACATTCCATGGCCGCAATTTCTTTGTCGGTGTGTTTACTAACCTCGATTGTTGTTAACTGTATTAAATCTTTCAGTGACATTTTGCCGGTGATTGTTGACTCAAAATAAGTATCGAGAAAATAAAATGTTGCCTTAAATTTTGCCATAAGCTGAGCAAGGATTGGGTGTTTAGAGAGAATTTGGAATGAGTAAATGATGGTGGAATTCGTGGGTATTTATAGGAAAGGAAAAACACCACATAAATAAATTTAAGTCGAATTTCATTTAACAAAACTTTCAACATGTATTCTTTAATAAGTAACTTGAGACAACTACATAAATTATGTATAAAATTTGAAACAATAAATTCAGTAGCTCCGGCGGGCAAATTTGATCGGAGGTCCCGACTAAAAGAAGTAGAGAGCGAAATCCAGATGTAAATGTTGACTGCCACGCCACATCTGAAATGAGTAAATGGTAGCAGCTTTGATTCACATTAACAAATGTAATCGGCACACGCCGCATCTGAAAATGTCGATTTGAATCCGCCCCCGCTTCGTAAAAGTCCTTTCTTTTCAAAACTGTAGCCGAGGATCCTCTCTACGGCGGCTACAGGAGCAGCCATCGAGGCCACTACTGCAGCATACAACCTCCAAAATATTGCGATATGTCGGTAAATATTAAGGTATGTACCCCCGATGAACACAAATCTTTAAGTGAACTCCAACTATCATAAAGGAACAATATTTCGGACATAAAAATTGCAACGGAAAAAAACTCAGCATTACACGAACTCATATTCAACTAACCTAAACTAAACTAAACTCAGCATTACACGAACTCCATCTCCCTGCATATATATATATATATATATATACACATAGACCTCGCGTTCTGTACAACGCGATGTATGAGTGACCTCGCGTCCTACAGAACGCGAGGTTGCCACGTCAACCCTAAACCCTCTATAAATAGCAAACTCTTGGAGTGGCAAGGAGCACCGAGATATATTTTTTTCTGTATTCACGTACGCAGTTTTCGCTTGAAGCTACTACTGGCAACATAGCGCATATTTTGAAAGTTTTGTTTTAATTTAACTTCCAAAATATTGCGCTATGTCGTTATTTTTAGTTACTACTGAAAATATAACGCGTATTTAGTATGATTGATTGTTGTTGTTATTATTATTGTTCTTACTATTATTGTTATTATTATTACTATCATACTAAAAATTTTTATTGTTATTATTATAAATCAAAATTGTAAAATTAAATATTATTAAATGAGTTTACCGCTTTAAAAACTCTAATATTATTGTTCTTAATATTAGTGTTGTTCTTCTTATTATTATTATTTTAATTTTAATTTTAATTTTTATTATTGTTATTGTAAATAAATTTTGTTATTATTGTATATTAAATGAGTTTCCCGCTTTAAAAACTCAAATTTAAAAAACCCCACGACCTCGCGTTCTACAGAACGCGATTTCTTTAGAAACTCGCGTTATATAGAACGCGAGATTCCTTTCTGACCGTTCAGTTCACGCGTCTGATCACTGACGCGCCTTTTCAGTGAACCTCGCGTTCTATAGGACGCGAGGTACATGAATATCACGGTCTATAGAACGCGAGGTTCATTAACCTCGCATCCCAAGCGCCGCGAGGTCCTCTATAAACACAGAACGCGATTTCTATACAAATTTCACAAAAATTTGTCAGCAACTTTTATATATCGTTTGATCACATGGAGCCCTTGCTACGCAACCGAGCGAGTCACTGCAGTGAATATTGGCGCACCAATCCAGATGTATTATTTTTTTCCCTATTAATTTCTAAAAAAATTTAATTAATTAAATTTTATTCTTTTATTTTTACTAACTATTTTATTTTATTTTTTTCAGGGATACGAACGTAACTTACAATGTTACGTTAACCGTATCACCGTCGCACCCATTCCTGCTGTTATGCAATTGATTGAGCGGGCTGGTTTTGGGCACATAGCTCGCTATATAGAGGGGTGAAGGTTAGACCGTCGTTGATCAGCGCGCTGATAGAACGGTGGAGACCCGAGACGCACACATTCCATCTTCCATTTGGCGAGGCAACAATTACGTTGCAGGATGTTGCCTACATTCTCGGGTTGCCTATAGATGGCAGCGTTATTACTGGTGTAGCGATGGGACATTGGCCACTCCTATTTGCTGAACAAATTGGGGTGATGCCCCCTGATAGAGCGTGGGACGGAGGGAAAATTTCTCTACCGTACTTGGAGGAGAACTTTGGAACCCCTCCCCCCGATGCGGATGATGTTACACTTGAGGTATTTTTTTATTATATTTAGTATGTTTTTATTACATTTATTATTAAATTAAAATTATTTATTTGCACATTAGCGTTTAGGGAATTTTTTATGATGAATAGGATACTTAGGATACTTTATTAAATATTTAGGTTGCCTACATTAAATATTTAGGATACTTACAATTTGTTATGATAAATTTTTAGGATGAATTCAGTAATTATTTAGGATACTTTATTAAATATTTAGGTTGCCTACATTAAATATTTAGGATACTTACAATTTTATTTATTAGGATGAACTTACAATTTTTTTAATTAGGATGCCTTTATTAATTTATATTTTCACAGCGGTATGCGCGAGCCCACATCTTGCGCATTATTGGCGGGATATTAATGCCCGACAAAACTCGCAACAAAGTGCACGTTATGTGGCTTCATCATCTCACAAATTTAGCCGAGTCTGGACAAAAATCTTGGGGGTCAGCTGTCTTGGCGTTTCTTATCAGAGACCTCTGTAGAAACGTTGACGCCTCCAAAGCATCGATGGGAGGATGCTGTTTATTCCTGCAGGCTTGGGTTTGGCTTCGGATCCCTACTTTGGCACCACAGCTTCGGATTCCCAGTCCTCTGTCATTTCCGCTTATACGGAGGTACTACATAATCTACTATATTTTTTTATTAAATTATTTTATTTATCGATCTTTTTCATTATTTAAAGGTGGACCGCCAACCTATCCCACGTCGGCCTACCGGACTCCCAGAAAGCATACAGATATAGATTCGATGGCTTGACGGAGGACGAGGTAATTCAACAATTATTTTGGTTTTTTCCATACTATGTTTTCCAATAATATTTCATATAGAAATTTTACTAACTTTTTTCATTCTTTTTAGTTCGTGTGGACGCCCTACGATTCAGAGGAGGTTCGCAACATTACTCCAGCAGATATTGTGCAAGAGCGAGAGCGAGACCTCTGGATTTCCGTAGTTCCGCTGCTGAACTACGAAGTTTGCGTGTTGCATTCTGCGGATCGGGTACTCCGACAGTTCGGGTACGTCCAAGATGTTCCACGCCCTCCGCAAAATATGAACAAGTTCCACCATCTTACGCGTCAGGGGAAGACGAAGACTGACTGGGCCGAGCACCACGCTGTCTGGATAGCGCTTTGGGGTCAACGATTTCTCAGACGCCCACATTTTCTCCAACCAATTATAGAAGGGGGTCCTTCGGTCACTTTCAATTATGGCCAGTGGTATAGGGACAATGGGATGCGACATATCCTTACTCCGGAGGAGCTGCAAGTCGGGCTTCCCCAGCGACCCCAAAACCGCCCACGCGGGAGCGGGCGAGCGAGCCAGACTCAGAGCCAGTCCCAGACCCAGAGGCAGACCCAGAGGCAGTCGACGCATCGCGGTCCGAGACCACGATATGACACTCCAGGGGCATCATCTTCTGCCCCACCATTGCATAGCGGTCCATCGACTTTCCAGCAGACGATGCCTCCACCCTAGTTCGGCTTCACTGATGCCTATCGCCCCCAAACGCCCACGACTGACCTTCTACTTATCGATTATCCACCTCAGTATGAGTTTCAGATGGTGGAGAATACGCCGATAGGTAGTTTGTTTTACTCCCCGCGTAGGCCCAGCACAGATCCGCAGATCGCGCACGATGGTCAGGATGATAGGGACCAGGGACCACCACACGATGGACAGAGGAGGTATCTGGATCGTGAGTGTCATCCACCCGACTTCGGAACCGGTGGACATAGGCATTTTTAGTTTTTTTTTTGTTGTTTTCTATTTATGTTTTTAATATTTATGTAAAACACTTTAAAATTTTATAATGTCGTATTCTAATTTTATTTATGAATTATAATTTTGTTTGCATATTATACTTAAACTTTATAATGTTTATTTAATTTTTGTTTTTAATAAATTTAATAGGATTAAAAAACAGAAAATCGACATTAGTTGAAATACAACTTCAATCGAAAAAAGTATGCTAGCATAGGGTTTTCGAAGCCATTTTAAACCATTGTAGAATGGACGGAAATTAATCATGTTGGTATCATACGATAGACAATTTTCAGTACTACGACCCCAAACTCGATGATTGCTAAAAATATACCATTTACACGCTCGAAATTGGGTTCGAACAGGCCTACTTACGCATGTTTTTGCTTGCGGTTTAGGCTGGAATTGGACAGACCTCGCGTCCTACAGAACGCGAGGTCCGTCCGATATATTCCAAGCCGCCTTTTCAATTTCTCGGGGACCTCGCGTTCTGCAGAACGCGAGGTACTGTTAAACCGTTAAAACGGACTGGAACGCCACGTCGACAGACCTCGCGTTCTGTACAACGCAATATCGTACCTCGCGTTTTATAGAACGCGAGGTCTGCCGACCTGGCAAGAAAGGGGGTCATTTTGCCAAATAAATGTTTTTGGGAGCCATTATTGAAAATAATATTTAAAAAGGGGTTTTTCACCCAAAATTGCCTCTAAATAGCTTCCTGGCAGTCGCACCACATACATAAAATCTATCGTCCGTACTGTAAATGTTGAAAGCACCCTTAGAATTGTTGGCCTTTTATAGGCTCTTTTTTATGAAGGGTAACTGGCAACTGGCAAGTATCTGTGATTTGAAAGTGGGACAGCCTTCACCTCAAGGAAATAAATCATAAAAAGTGATGAAATTCCATTAAAAGGAGACTGAAGCCATGGAAGCTACGGTGGTTGCAGTAACACCAGCTTGGGCAGACAGTGCCTGACTTCTGACTTATAAGTACACAAAACATATGGCTTCAGGTAAATTGGAGAACCAATCCCCGATAATGTTACATCAAAGGATGTTATAAAAACATGTTTTTCTATGGTTCCCTCAGCCTCATCATGCATTCATGTTTATTCATTTCAATTTCATCTTCCTTGATTTGGGCCAAAGTATAAATATTTTGCCATTTTGGACCAGTTTCTGGGTGAATGTACGGGCCACATGATTGTCTATATGAGCAAGATTTGTGGATTGGCATCAAACCCAACACTCACCTGCAACTAAAGGTGTTAGCCACTTGCCCAACTTTATGCAAAGAACCACTCCACGGTTCTGTCATATGATATTCCAAATCAGAACAAGATAGTAAAGCAGTTGCAACTGCTCACATGTAACGAGAATTTTTCATTTTCAGACCTGAAAACAATTGCAATGGAACTTTAATGAAGGCTTGGTCAAAAGATGTACAGATAAAGTGGTCTGTTCTAAAGAGAAACAACTAGCACAATTCAACCCTTACTGCTGAAGATTATTACATATACAACACAAGACTTTAAATATCAGCCTTTTAAGGCTTGTAATCTTTGCTAACCTATGGTTTTGGTTTTAATTGTAAGTTCATCCTCTATGTTACTAGAAAAGGAAAGGAAAAAAGGCGGCTACATTGATCAAACCAGGAGTTGAATCATATAACCGACGGAGGTGGAGTTTCCCATACATCAAACACATTTTCCTCGCTATGAAGTGCAAAGAGACGATCGCCCCCGATCGAGAAATTGCAGATAGAGCTGCCGTAACTCCTCCGAAGCCTAGATGTTAGCATCCAATCAGGACCACAAAACACTGAAATGCAATCGTTCATCGATGAAAACAACTGCCCGTTATGCAATGCCAACTTGGGATAGCAAGGCTCATCAGGCATTTTACCCTTGAGCAACCTACTTCTGGAACTCCATCTCACACTTCCTCCATTGATCCTCAAATCTATGAACCCCAAATCATCATACTCATTCACTACACAAATAGAATTACATTCCTCCATTGCAACAGCGTCTCGGACTCTCTTCTCATCGATGGTTAGCGGGGCACGGATGTCGGACCAAGACCAAACCATTCTCTTCTCTCTAAAATCGAGTAAACTGATGTAACAGTTATCTTTCCTGGGGAACAATGTGGCAACTAATAAACAGTTACTACCATTCAACCATTGTAGTTTATCAGCATCACCAAGAGACCAGCCAGGACTCTCATAAAAGAAATCCATTTGTTTACCAGTAACTTGGTCCCAAACTCCAATCCCATACTCATTGCTTCTTCCTTTACAGCTTGCAAAAATCTTATAATCTGGACTGAAACCCAAAGCTCCGGCAGTGAAACTCTTGGTTTGATTATCATGAACAACGTTAAACTTGTGTCTTAAATCTCCAGTTGTTGAACTGAACAACCCCATCCCGCCATCTCCTTTGCCTAGCCTTTCGCAAGCACTTATCAATACATTCTCAGCGTTGATCCAGCCTATGTCGTTGACTCTCTGGTAATCGAGATTGATTGGCGGGTGTTCTTCTAACATCCAGTCAAAAACATGAACCATGCTACCATGAGCCACGCAGCCGCCGCCGTCCGGACCGGCTCGGATGGCGGTTCCATCCCCTGGGGCTCGCCCTGTTACTGAACGGGATAGCTTTAACCTGTTACCATCAAATGGACCCCATTTAGCCGAACGGACATGGTCAATTAAGCCGTAAAACATGGCTTCTCGGTAAAGAAGCCTTTCGGGGACATTGGAAGGAATGTAGAGATCGCCTGTTCGGAGGAGATCGAGGAGGACAGCGAAACAGTCGGGGTTTCGATCGATAAAGAATTCTTGGCGGCTGTTTGGTTGTTGTTGTTGTCGTAAGTCCCAATTGTCGTCAAATAATGCACCGAAAAAAGAATCCCTGCCTGCGTTTGCGAGTGTTGTAGCCGTCGTTTGAAAGACTCTGCCGCCTACGTTGAATTTGACTATGTCCTTTTGGATTCCCATGACTTGATTCTTTGTCAAAAATTAAAGAATCCTTGAGTGAAAAAACAGGGGAAATCTTGGATTCAGATCAGAACTGAGCGTTTGCTAAAGAAAATACAAGGCACAGATAAATAATTTAAGTTGGATGAAAAGCTCAGTTTTTAAGCTATAAGAGAGATGCCCTGGTCAACAAGAAACAGGGGAACTGAATTAAATGAGGCAAATTTAATCAAATTGAAGAAAGCTGAGATCTGGGTATTGGAAAGACATGGATTATAAAGGTGGGTTTAGGATTTCGTGGAATTTGGTGAAGCAGAAATGAAGAATTGGAGCGACAAAATTTCAAATAAATTGATTCTTTTGTTTTTCTTCTTCTTCGAGTTCCCTCTCTGACATTGACCTCTACATGTTTTCTCTCTCTTCTTCTTTACGCATATTAACTAGTCCCTAATCGAGTCCAGTTTTTAGCTTTTGCTTGCTCTTCGTGTTTCATAAAAATATCAATATCAAAAAAGAATTTTTCATGAATCAAACGGTGGACATATCTGGATAACGATCTTCCATTAGTTAATTCAGTTTTTTTGGGTTTTTGTTAAGTCTTTTGGCCAATGAAGCCAGCCTTACTAAAGAAATCTTTAGCCAAAAGAGACCGTGTCTTGTGGGGTGTCCTAACTCTTTTTCGTTGTTGTAACTTTATCTCCCTTAAATTCTCTGTTTTTCTATTATCATCACCTTCCACCACCATTGTTTTTTCTTTTTACTTTGAGCCACATATTGGAATATGAACTAACAATCCAATTCACACGCAAATTGAGACCTTTTAGCTTAACTCAATGAGCCAGAAGATTCTTGTAATTGAAATTGAACCCCTTTTTTGTTGTAGGGATTGGATCCTTATTATTTAAGGCTCCCCTAACTCAATTAAACTTATTTATTGTCATTGTTAAGCCACTCCACAAGAACCATAACATGTATTTCCCTTTCAGTGTGTTAGTTAAGCATTTATGGCATACTTCGATAATAAGCAACTTCCCTTCAGTGACTAATGATTATCTTGTTTTGGTTCTTATGCACAATTATGGTGGAAATGACACTATAACAAACAGTGAAAATAATTGCTTAGGAGGATTCTTGAGCTTCTGTTAAAAGATAATCAGTATTGATTTAAACTTTATTACAGTACAAGATGCCATCTTAAACTCAAACAAACTTGGGATAAATATTTTACTTTTGTCTCTTGTAACTTGTTTTGATGTTTCTGGTTTTGCTTTCAATTTCTGGAAACTTATGTCAACGGACAAAGCACTGCTTTTTTGGCTGTTCTCATGAAAAAACACAGAAATCCAGATGTTTGTCCCAGTTTTGCTGCTCTGAAACTTTCCTTAAATTATCATTTTCCTTTTTCTGTAGTGTTATGCCAAATGAATTCTGGAACTTTGCACCACAATCTATTGTTAGTTTGATTTGTGTTGTGTTGTACTGCCGCGGATTGCTAAAAACCAAAAATAAATTTACCCTTTTTGGGAATATATGTTGTTACTAGAAGTCACATGCAGAAGTCAGTAACCTATTCAGAGAAGGGCAACTTTTAATGGCAATTTTGGGTGAAAAACCCCTTTTAAAATATTATTTTTAATAATAGCTCCCAAAAACATTTATTTGGCAAAATGACCCCCTTTCTTGCCAGGTCGGCAGACCTTGCGTTCTATAAAACGCGAGGTACGATATCGCGTTGTACAGAACGCGAGGTCTGTCGACGTGGCGTTCCAGTCCGTTTTAACAGTTTAACAGTAGCTCGCGTTCTGCAGAACGCGAGGTCCCCGAGAAATTGAAAAGGCGGCTTGGAATATATCGGACGGACCTCGCGTTCTGTAGGACGCGAGGTCTGTCCAATTCCAGCCTAAACCGCAAGCAAAAACATGCGTAAGTAGGCCTGTTCGAACCCAATTTCGAGCGTGTAAATGGTATATTTTTAGCGATCATCGAGTTTGGGGTCGTAGTACTGAAAATTGTCTATCGTATGATACCAACATGATTAATTTCCGTCCATTCTACAATGGTTTAAAATGGCTTCGAAAACCCTATGCTAGCATACTTTTTTCGATTGAAGTTGTATTTCAACTAATGTCGATAGACATGTTCGAGCAGAATTTCATACGTATAAATTTTAAATTTTTAGGTAACATCGAGTATGGGGTTGTAGTACTGGAAATTCTCTATCGTATGACACTGACACGGTCAATTTTCGTCAATTGTACACTGACTTATCGTTGCTTCGAAAACACTATCATAACATATTTTTTTGAATGATTGAAAATATAAGATGGCGTACTGTATAAATAGAAGTAAACTGACTTTATTGATTAGATTGTCATGTGCGAACTCGCATATACAAATTAAAAATAATTAATTAATACGAGGGGCTGAGCGATTAGGACACTTAGGAGCTGTGTGCCCAGTATTTCGACATATAGAACAATGCTTCTTTTGTCCGGTTTTCTCTCGATGTTCGACCAAATCCTCGGCACAATATATTCTTGTAGAAGGTGGACGTCCTTTGGCTCGTAGTAGTGCTGGATCTGGGCGTATGATCGGTTCAGTGTCCACATCATTTGGATCAACCTCATTTCTGATTGGAGGAAACTCTTTTTCGTAAACTTTAAGCACCGTTTTGAGTAAGTATACCGGATCAACCATACGCATGTATTCTATTCGTTGGTTAGTGCAAGCAGCAATGGCGTGTGCGCACGGGTATTTGAAAGTTTGGAATATTCCGCACTCGCAGGTTTTTGCCCTCAGATTTACAACGTAAGCGTTGTGTTGAATGCCTTCTAATCGCCTGGAAAATTCCGCAACACGAAACAAGTGTCCTTCTCGCGAGAAGTGGGTTGCTTGCACCTGTCTTGATTGGGCCACTTGAATATGCAGTCTGTCGCGAAAATCTGGATGGACTTTGTGTCCACCTGCCATGTACTCAGTTGCTTGCTTGCCCAAGGTTGCAAAAAGGGTAGCTAAACGATAATAGGTCGCTTTGACAATGGAAGTGATAGGCAACTGCCGAACTCCCTTCAGTGATGAGTTCACTACCTCAGCCAAGTTCGTTGTCATGTGACCATAACGTTTACCCTCGTCATACGATCGAAGCCATTTTTCCTTTGGGATATTTTCAAGGTATTCAGCGCCCTTTTTGTTTCTCGCTCTCAGTTCCTCGAGCAGTTCAGTCACCTCTTGTTTGTAGTGCGAGTTGCCTACGGGATGACAGTTGAATAGTTATGGTCGAAAAACACATGAAAAAAGGTCGTAAATTGAAGCGAGTAACAAGTAATATAGTAAATGAAAATGACATAAATGACGTACCCATATCGAGCACCATTTGACGTTCATCACGATTCTTGTATTTCAGCAGGTAGTTTGCGGCTATGTGCCGCAAGCAAAAACGGTGGTGAATGTATGGAGGCTTCCAATAATCACCCAAATTTTGTATCGCCCACAGCAGCGTTGTGCCTCTGTCAGAAATAACACACACCCCTTCATCACTTCTTCTTCGTATTACAGGATCAAGGACATATTTTCGTAGGTTCGTAAGGAAGAACGTCCAAGACTCCAAATCCTCCTTCGGGACGATTGCGAATGCAACAGGAACGCATTTGCGATTGTCGTCCAGTGTTATAGCTAGAAGTAGGATCTGTGTATATTTTCCGTACAACCATGTGCCGTCGATTTGGACCATCGGTTTTGCAGTGCTTTAATGCGTGGATGCACTGGGGGAAAGTCCAAAATAACTGGTGGAATTGACAAACACCTCGGACGACACGATCATTTTCGTATGCCAGAACCGTATCAAGTTTGACAACCATTCTAGGGATGTGTTTCTGCAGGAGATTAAGCCACAGGCGCAACTCTATGTAAGATTCCTCCCATCGGCCATACAATTCCTCTTTGGCCTTTTTCCTTGCATACCATGCTTTCGAATAACCTGGACGGAAGCCGGTGACAGCTAGAGCTGCAGCCTGACATGTGGGGACCGACACAGTGGGATTTGTTTTCACCAGTGTGGAAAAGATGTCCGCGAGGAACTTTGCATCCAGGTTCTTGTGATCCTGGTTGAGGCTACCAACGGTGCATGTATGGGGCCCCTCAAGTTTTGTTATTTTCCAACGGTTGCCTGCCCTCTTCAAGTCTGATATACGGATTTTCCATTTACAGCCTTGATCCTTTTGGACGCACTCAGCCTTGTAGTATTTGGCTTGGGTTTTCTTCACCGTCGTCTCAACATTATGACGAAGGTTGTACTGCTTAACTGCCGCCACCGCAATTTCCTTGTTCGCGAACGCCATACCAATTCTTAGTTCACCATCAGAACGGTGGACTCGGCCATCTATTGTGTCGTTATGGGGAAAATCAGGGACGTCCATTGCATCCATATCAACCGTTGTGAAGTGGGATGGTGGCTGGAACATAGAAATTGGTCTTGCGTCTACAGGAAAGTTGGTGGCAGTCGGTTCTTCGTCCAAATCTGGTGGTGGAACGGCAGTGTCTTCTGGGTCTTCTGGTAACTCTGTCAAGTCTTCTGGTTCCGGATAGAATGGCCCAGCTCGTCTTCGTCTGGCCCGGGTTCTCTAATCGGTTCTTCGTCAGAAGCATCTTCCGGGAGCTGGAATAGTAGAGCTTCTGGAATCACTACCCTTTGAGGCGAGGATTGGGGTCGAGGAGCGGGAGACCTCTCACGAGATCGCTCAGGAACCTCATTTCCAAGACCAAAATCAAGATCACCATAAGAAGAATGTATTCCCATTGATGGTTGAACGTACTCCGTGCTAGGGACATACGTTGAGTGTCGTCCATATGATGAATCATGGTCGTGCATAGCGTAAGAAGACGATGCTCCCTCACCCCCAAAAGAAGAATGTCTCCCCATAGATGGTTGACCGTAGTCGATGCCAGAGACATACATTGAGTGCCGGCCATATGATGCTTCATGGTCGTGCGTAACGTAAGGAGCCGACGTTCCTTCCCCCCCAAAACTATAAGGATTGTATGGATTGTATGGATCGTATGGACTGTACGATGCATTTGTTGGTGCATCGAATTCATCGTTTGGGGGTTGGTTGAGGTCGAACCCGATACTAGCTACGCAGGACTGCCTTGGAGGAGCAGATGACGATGCACCAACTTCGTTGTCTCGACAGAGTAGGCCAAAATCACGTCGTAGACCTGCGGTCGGGCTATCAACGTTGGCATTCGGATCGAAGTCGAAATTCGCCCGGCCCCAGCTTGGTATTTCGACAACTGGATGAGACTCGGAGAACGATACATACAGCTCGAGGGGCCCCCCGATTGAATACTCGAAGTGGGCTTCCATCATCATTTGCACATCAGCATTTGCCGCAATTTGGCATACAGTGTACTGTAAAGGGTCTATAGATATTGGCACCCGATACTTCACGTCGGACAAACGATGATTATTGAAATGAGGAACTTTTGCCTCCAGTTCCTTGACCAACTTCTTGAACGATAATCTCCTCGGAAGCTTTATCGTTACCGGATCTTCGCAGTAAAAAAGGACCCCCTGTTCAGTACCCTCGAATATCTGACCATCGTAGTAAACTTTCGTAGTAACGCCTCGTCCGGCCATTTGAATATTTTGAAAGACTTTTGAAATTTTGATACTTAGAAAATTCTAGGAATTGATTACCAATTGAAACTTATATTTTCGTTTTATGGTTAGGGTTCATATATAGGCAAAATTATTTGCCCTTGCAATCCAGGAGAATCTGGTTGTGTAAGGCAAATAATGGTTCAGAGACGTTACTTTACTTGTCCATTACCTAAAACCGATAAGCAGGTAAGGGATAGAGTTGATGGGAGGCAGGAATGGCGTGTGTGTGCCTGGGAGGCAGTCCCCTTACTTTCGACAAGTAAGGGATAGATTTGATGGGAGGCAGGGAACACCAGTACCTCGCGTTCTATAGAACGCGATATTCGTACCTCGCGTTCTATAGAACGCGATATATGTTACCTCGCGTTCTGTAGAACGCGATGTTATAAAGACATCGCGTTCTATAGAGCGCGATGTCACTTTAAATGCTTTGTTTCAGACATTTCGTCAGAAGTTATAATAACCGTACTATTCATTATTTGTTTGTTTCTGTAATTGAGAACATGTTTGAGAATTTGAGACAATTGTAGTATTGTAATTGAATACTACTACTGGTGCTTATAATGTATGTAATTGAGTACTACTAATTTTACATAATTTGAAGTCCGAGTAACATTCATAAAGGATGAAATAAGACGTCATATAACATAATTGGAAGATCATTTCATAAGTTAATGGTTAATCTGAATCATCGTAGTCAGTGGACACGTCTGAACTAAGGTTTAGTTCTTCGATCATCTGTTGTTTTCTTTGTCTACGCCTGTACATAAAAAGTTGCAGCTCCTCCACAGCCGCATCAACATCCGGTGAAGACGGTGCGTGTTCAGTGTTCGGAGCAGGTTCTACGGGTGTAGACGTACTACCTTCGCCGGCGTTGACAAACTTAACATTGAAATCGACGTCTCTAGCTCCGACGGCATTGAGCCGGTCATACATGTTACGAACGTCTGTTTCGTTCGTAAGCTTCATAACGTAGTGCGTTTCATTAGCTGACGGTGATGGGATTCGACATTCCATGGCCGCAATTTCTTTGTCGGTGTGTTTACTAACCTCGATTGTTGTTAACTGTATTAAATCTTTCAGTGACATTTTGCCGGTGATTGTTGACTCAAAATAAGTATCGAGAAAATAAAATGTTGCCTTAAATTTTGCCATAAGCTGAGCAAGGATTGGGTGTTTAGAGAGAATTTGGAATGAGTAAATGATGGTGGAATTCGTGGGTATTTATAGGAAAGGAAAAACACCACATAAATAAATTTAAGTCGAATTTCATTTAACAAAACTTTCAACATGTATTCTTTAATAAGTAACTTGAGACAACTACATAAATTATGTATAAAATTTGAAACAATAAATTCAGTAGCTCCGGCGGGCAAATTTGATCGGAGGTCCCGACTAAAAGAAGTAGAGAGCGAAATCCAGATGTAAATGTTGACTGCCACGCCACATCTGAAATGAGTAAATGGTAGCAGCTTTGATTCACATTAACAAATGTAATCGGCACACGCCGCATCTGAAAATGTCGATTTGAATCCGCCCTCGCTTCGTAAAAGTCCTTTCTTTTCAAAACTGTAGCCGGGGATCCTCTCTACGGCGGCTACAGGAGCAGCCATCGAGGCCACTACTGCAGCATACAACCTCCAAAATATTGCGATATGTCGGTAAATATTAAGGTATGTACCCCCGATGAACACAAATCTTTAAGTGAACTCCAACTATCATAAAGGAACAATATTTCGGACATAAAAATTGCAACGGAAAAAAACTCAGCATTACACGAACTCATATTCAACTAACCTAAACTAAACTAAACTCAGCATTACACGAACTCCATCTCCCTGCATATATATATATATATATATACACATAGACCTCGCGTTCTGTACAACGCGATGTATGAGTGACCTCGCGTCCTACAGAACGCGAGGTTGCCACGTCAACCCTAAACCCTCTATAAATAGCAAACTCTTGGAGTGGCAAGGAGCACCGAGATATATTTTTTTCTGTATTCACGTACGCAGTTTTCGCTTGAAGCTACTACTGGCAACATAGCGCATATTTTGAAAGTTTTGTTTTAATTTAACTTCCAAAATATTGCGCTATGTCGTTATTTTTAGTTACTACTGAAAATATAACGCGTATTTAGTATGATTGATTGTTGTTGTTATTATTATTGTTCTTACTATTATTGTTATTATTATTACTATCATACTAATAATTTTTATTGTTATTATTATAAATCAAAATTGTAAAATTAAATATTATTAAATGAGTTTACCGCTTTAAAAACTCTAATATTATTGTTCTTAATATTAGTGTTGTTATTATTATTATTATTATTTTAATTTTAATTTTAATTTTTATTATTGTTATTGTAAATAAATTTTGTTATTATTGTATATTAAATGAGTTTCCCGCTTTAAAAACTCAAATTTAAAAAACCCCACGACCTCGCGTTCTACAGAACGCGATTTCTTTAGAAACTCGCGTTATATAGAACGCGAGATTCCTTTCTGACCGTTCAGTTCACGCGTCTGATCACTGACGCGCCTTTTCAGTGAACCTCGCGTTCTATAGGACGCGAGGTACATGAATATCACGGTCTATAGAACGCGAGGTTCATTAACCTCGCATCCCAAGCGCCGCGAGGTCCTCTATAAACACAGAACGCGATTTCTATACAAATTTCACAAAAATTTGTCAGCAACTTTTATATATCGTTTGATCACATGGAGCCCTTGCTACGCAACCGAGCGAGTCACTGCAGTGAATATTGGCGCACCAATCCAGATGTATTATTTTTTTCCCTATTAATTTCTAAAAAAATTTAATTAATTAAATTTTATTCTTTTATTTTTACTAACTATTTTATTTTATTTTTTTCAGGGATACGAACGTAACTTACAATGTTACGTTAACCGTATCACCGTCGCACCCATTCCTGCTGTTATGCAATTGATTGAGCGGGCTGGTTTTGGGCACATAGCTCGCTATATAGAGGGGTGAAGGTTAGACCGTCGTTGATCAGCGCGCTGATAGAACGGTGGAGACCCGAGACGCACACATTCCATCTTCCATTTGGCGAGGCAACAATTACGTTGCAGGATGTTGCCTACATTCTCGGGTTGCCTATAGATGGCAGCGTTATTACTGGTGTAGCGATGGGACATTGGCCACTCCTATTTGCTGAACAAATTGGGGTGATGCCCCCTGATAGAGCGTGGGACGGAGGGAAAATTTCTCTACCGTACTTGGAGGAGAACTTTGGAACCCCTCCCCCCGATGCGGATGATGTTACACTTGAGGTATTTTTTTATTATATTTAGTATGTTTTTATTACATTTATTATTAAATTAAAATTATTTATTTGCACATTAGCGTTTAGGGAATTTTTTATGATGAATAGGATACTTAGGATACTTTATTAAATATTTAGGTTGCCTACATTAAATATTTAGGATACTTACAATTTGTTATGATAAATTTTTAGGATGAATTCAGTAATTATTTAGGATACTTTATTAAATATTTAGGTTGCCTACATTAAATATTTAGGATACTTACAATTTTATTTATTAGGATGAACTTACAATTTTTTTAATTAGGATGCCTTTATTAATTTATATTTTCACAGCGGTATGCGCGAGCCCACATCTTGCGCATTATTGGCGGGATATTAATGCCCGACAAAACTCGCAACAAAGTGCACGTTATGTGGCTTCATCATCTCACAAATTTAGCCGAGTCTGGACAAAAATCTTGGGGGTCAGCTGTCTTGGCGTTTCTTATCAGAGACCTCTGTAGAAACGTTGACGCCTCCAAAGCATCGATGGGAGGATGCTGTTTATTCCTGCAGGCTTGGGTTTGGCTTCGGATCCCTACTTTGGCACCACAGCTTCGGATTCCCAGTCCTCTGTCATTTCCGCTTATACGGAGGTACTACATAATCTACTATATTTTTTTATTAAATTATTTTATTTATCGATCTTTTTCATTATTTAAAGGTGGACCGCCAACCTATCCCACGTCGGCCTACCGGACTCCCAGAAAGCATACAGATATAGATTCGATGGCTTGACGGAGGACGAGGTAATTCAACAATTATTTTGGTTTTTTCCATACTATGTTTTCCAATAATATTTCATATAGAAATTTTACTAACTTTTTTCATTCTTTTTAGTTCGTGTGGACGCCCTACGATTCAGAGGAGGTTCGCAACATTACTCCAGCAGATATTGTGCAAGAGCGAGAGCGAGACCTCTGGATTTCCGTAGTTCCGCTGCTGAACTACGAAGTTTGCGTGTTGCATTCTGCGGATCGGGTACTCCGACAGTTCGGGTACGTCCAAGATGTTCCACGCCCTCCGCAAAATATGAACAAGTTCCACCATCTTACGCGTCAGGGGAAGACGAAGACTGACTGGGCCGAGCACCACGCTGTCTGGATAGCGCTTTGGGGTCAACGATTTCTCAGACGCCCACATTTTCTCCAACCAATTATAGAAGGGGGTCCTTCGGTCACTTTCAATTATGGCCAGTGGTATAGGGACAATGGGATGCGACATATCCTTACTCCGGAGGAGCTGCAAGTCGGGCTTCCCCAGCGACCCCAAAACCGCCCACGCGGGAGCGGGCGAGCGAGCCAGACTCAGAGCCAGTCCCAGACCCAGAGGCAGACCCAGAGGCAGTCGACGCATCGCGGTCCGAGACCACGATATGACACTCCAGGGGCATCATCTTCTGCCCCACCATTGCATAGCGGTCCATCGACTTTCCAGCAGACGATGCCTCCACCCTAGTTCGGCTTCACTGATGCCTATCGCCCCCAAACGCCCACGACTGACCTTCTACTTATCGATTATCCACCTCAGTATGAGTTTCAGATGGTGGAGAATACGCCGATAGGTAGTTTGTTTTACTCCCCGCGTAGGCCCAGCACAGATCCGCAGATCGCGCACGATGGTCAGGATGATAGGGACCAGGGACCACCACACGATGGACAGAGGAGGTATCCGGATCGTGAGTGTCATCCACCCGACTTCGGAACCGGTGGACATAGGCATTTTTAGTTTTTTTTTGTTGTTTTCTATTTATGTTTTTAATATTTATGTAAAACACTTTAAAATTTTATAATGTCGTATTCTAATTTTATTTATGAATTATAATTTTGTTTGCATATTATACTTAAACTTTATAATGTTTATTTAATTTTTGTTTTTAATAAATTTAATAGGATTAAAAAACAGAAAATCGACATTAGTTGAAATACAACTTCAATCGAAAAAAGTATGCTAGCATAGGGTTTTCGAAGCCATTTTAAACCATTGTAGAATGGACGGAAATTAACCATGTTAGTATCATACGATAGACAATTTTCAGTACTACGACCCCAAACTCGATGATCGCTAAAAATATACCATTTACATGCTCGAAATTGGGTTCGAACAGGCCTACTTACGCATGTTTTTGCTTGCGGTTTAGGCTGGAATTGGATAGACCTCGCGTCCTACAGAACGCGAGGTCCGTCCGATATATTCCAAGCCGCCTTTTCAATTTCTCGGGGACCTCGCGTTATGCAGAACGCGAGGTACTGTTAAACCGTTAAAACGGACTGGAACGCCACGTCGACAGACATCGCGTTCTGTACAACGCGATATCGTACCTCGCGTTCTACAAAACGCGAGGTCTGCCGACCTGGCAAGAAAGGGGGTCATTTTGCCAAATAAATGTTTTGGGGAGCCATTATTAAAAATAATATTTTAAAAAGGGTTTTTCACCCAAAATTGCCAATTATTGTGTTTGGGTAAACTTTTTAGTAATTTATTATTTTTGTTAATTACATAATCTATTTATTTCTATTTGTGTCTTTCGTTTTACACAAAAATTTTGTTCCCTTTCAACCATATGTTTAAGTGTATTGAATATATGACTTGTTCTCAAAAACCGTGAGGATCCGATAGGTATGAGGATGATGATGAAAAATTTACCGAAACATGTAACGAGAATTATCCAAAATCGTACCCGCAAGTGCTGTAGATAAAATAAAAAATGTAAAATCGTACCCGAAACGACCGATTCTCACCCGTAATTTAAGATGTCTTAATTATTTATAAATGAATTATATTTTTTTAATATGTAAAAAAAAAATTAAAACAAATTTTAGGACGTTAAATAACACCCCACTTCACCATCCGACTCCGCCCGTGTGCCACACTATATCACAACAATCCGGGGTTTTTACCTTGATTAGTCTGAAGTCCACAAGCCTCACACGCTTAAGCCCAAACATGACTTGGGATATGGGCCCAGGCCTTCCACGATATCGTCCGTAAAACATGTTTAGGTTGGACAACTAAAAAATAGGAATTATATATATTTTTCGGTCTCCTTATTAAGTTTAAAGTTTAAGATTTATGGTTAGGGTTTAAAAAATTTAAAATATGATGTATTTTTAAAGTTTAAAATTTAAAATTTAATATTTAGAGATAAAATTTAAAATTTAATTTTTTTTAATGTTGGAGCACCGATATTCGGAGAGGATTTTTATCTCAACTAAAAATATAAAGGAACATTGTTGGCACTTGGCAGCGAAGACTCCACTTTGTTTCTTTCCTACTTATTTTTAGAATATAATTGAATAAAAAAACTGAATCAATCTTAGAAAGTGCTATTAAAACTCTTACTGCAAAAATAAGTTGTAGCATGTAATTTTATAATAATATTTATTTATTTATTAGTTATTTAATAACACGCACTCACTTTATAAATGAGGGTAAACTACACTGGTAGTCACTGAACTTTTAAGGTGCTTTCAATAAGGTCATCAAATTTTTAAAACTTTCATTACAGTCACCAAACTTTTAATTTGTTTTCAATAAGGTCACTGCCATCAACCATCGTTAAAAAAGCTGACATGGCAAGTTAAATGTAAGGGTAAAATACACTATTAGTCACTGAACTTTTAAGAGGCTTTCAATATGATCACCGAACTTTTAAAAATTTCATTACCATCACTCAACTTTTAATTCGCTTTCATTACCGTTAAAAAAAGCTGATGTGACATGTTAAGTTTAAAAATAAACGTTTTCCCATCATATTTTCTCTCCCCTCTTATTTTCTTCCATCTAAATATGTCTCTTTTTCCATATGAATCAAATTGTAATTTTTTGGTGAAGGTCGTTACTTCTCTAGTAACACATCAAGGAAAATATTAATGTATCTAGACATGCATGCGACATGTGTGAGAACAAGAAAAATATTGGGAGACATCATATGATGGAATGATAAAGAAATAACTAAAATTTTGCTAATAAAAATCCTCTTTATGCTTCAAGCTCGACATTTAGTGAGTCATGCACTGGATAATGAGGAGTTCAAAGGAAAATATTAATGTATCTAAAAGATAGACATGTTTAGATGGAAAAAAATAAGACATGAAGATAAAATAGGGTGAGAAAAAGTTTATTTTTAAACTTAACGTGTCGCATAAGCTTTTTTTAACGGTAATGAAAGCGAATTAAAATTTGAGTGATGGTAATGAAAGTTTTAAAAGTTCGGTGACCATATTGAAAGCCTCTTAAAAGTTCAGTGACTAACAATGTATTTTACCCTTACATTTAACATGCCACGTCAGCTTTTTTAACGGTGGTTGACGACAGTGACCTTATTGAAAGCGAATTAAAAGTTGAGTGACTGTAATGAAAGTTTTAAAAGTTTGGTGACCTTATTGAAAGCGTCCTAAAAGTTTGGTGTCTACCAGTGTAGTTTACCCTATAAATAAATTGTTCGAATTTATATATTTAAAAAAAAGGTAAAGTACACAGACGGTCACTGAACTTTGGTAAAAAGAACAAAATGGTAACCAAACTTTCAAAAATCACAAAAATGGTAATTAAACTTTATGTTTTATAACAAAATGGTAACTAGACGTTAAATGCCGTTAAGCGACTGTTATAAAATTTGGTATAATAACACATTTAGTCCTTCATATTTATACATTCAATTATTTTAGTCCTAATTCAAAATAATTCACTAAATTTAGCCCTCGTTATTTACGAATTCTTTCAATTTGGTCCTTAAAGCAAAATTCTAAAGAATGGTAACATGATAAATAATTACAATTAAATTTTTATAGGAACTCGAAAACTCGACTCGAATCAAATTGAAAAAAATTCAAATAAAGTTTGAGTTGTAAAGCATGACGCGTCAACTCGAATAACTCGAAATTTTTTGACTCGACTCGATCGAACGCTCATCTCTATCTTAAGATATGACGCGTCAACTCGAATAACTCGAAATATTCGAATATTTTAAATCATTTTTCTTTTAAATCTAATATTTTTTTTAAAAATAGAATATTTAATATTTTCATATTTGAATCACATAGATTATTTAATAACAACTTTAAATATTCGATTTAAAAGAAAAAAATGATTAAAAATATTTGAATATTTAATTAAAATTTTATAGGAACTCGAAAACTCTACTCGACTCAAATCGAAAAAATTTCAAATAAAGTTTGAGTTGTAAAATATGATGTGTAAACTCGAATAACTTGAAATTTGTTGACTCGACTCGATCGAACGCTCACCTGTATCTTAAGATATGACGTGTCAACTCGAATAACTCAAAATATTCGAATATTTTAAATCATTTTTTCTTTTAAATCAAATTTTTTTAAAATAGAATATTTAATATTTTCATATTTAATCACATCTAATATTTAATAACTACTTTAAATATTCGACTTAATTTAAAAATATTCGATTCAAAAGAAAAAAATTAATTTAAAATATTCGAATATTTAATTAAATTTTTATAGGAACTCAAAAACTCGACTCGAATCGAAAAAATTTCAAATAAAGTTTGAGTAGTAAAATATGACGCGTCAACTCGAATAACTCGAAATATTCAAATATTTAAATTATTTTTTATTTTAAATCACATCGAATATTTAATAACTACTTTAAATATTTGATTTAATTTAATAATATTCGATTTATAAGAAAAAAATGATTTAAAATATTCGAATATTTAAAGTAGTTATTAAATATTCGAATATTCAAAAGAAAAATATTTAAAATAGTTATTAAATATTTGAATATTTTAATTCATTTTTTCTTTTAAATCGAATATTTTTAAAATAAGTCAAATATTTAAAGTAGTTATTAAATATTAGATGTGATTTAAATATGAAAATATAAAATATTCTATTTTAAAAAATATTTGATTTAAAAGGAAAAGAATTTAAAATATTCGAATATTTCGAGTTATTCGAGTTGACGCGTCATATCTTCTGATAAAGATGAGCGTTCGATCGAGTCGAGTTAAAAAATTTCGAGTTGACGCGTCATATTTTACAACTCAAACTTTATTTGAAATTTTTTTCGATTCGAGTCGAATCGAGTTCCTATAAAAAAATAATTAAATATTGGAATATTTTAAATCAATATTTTTTCTTTTAAATCGAATATTTAAAGTTGTTATTAAATAATCGATGTGATTTAAATATGAAAATATTAAATATTCTATTTTAAAAAATATTCGATTTAAAAGAAAAAATATTTAAAATATTCGAATATTTTGAGTTGACGCGTCATATCTTAAGATAGAGATGAGCGTTCGATCGTGTCAAGTCAAAAAAAATTTAGTTATTCGAGTTGACTCGTCATATTTTACAACTCAAACTTTATTTGAATTTTTTTCGATTCGAGTTGAGTCGAGTTTTCGAGTTTCTATAAATATTTAATTGTAATTATTTATCATGTTGCCATATTTTAGAATTTTGCTTTAAGGACCAAATTGAAAAAATGCGTAAATAACGAGGGCTAAATTTAGTGAATTATTTTGAATTAGGACTAAATTAATTGAATGTATACATATAAAGGACTAAATGTGTTATTATATCAAATTTTATAACAGTCCCTTAACGACATTTAACGTCTAGTTACTATTTTGTTATAAAACATAAAGTTTAATTGTCATTTTGTGATTTTTGAAAGTTTGGTTACCATTTTATTTTTTTTTACCAAAGTTTAGTTACCGTATGTGTACTTTACCCTAAAAAATCATTGAAACTACTTAAAAAATTCATTGACAAGCCTTTATATATTATATCTTATATTTTCTTAAATTGAACTAAAATACGACAACACGAACAATATTTTTAAGGTAGATAAGTCGTAATTATTATGGACGAACATAGTTTGAAGAATCATGAAAGCATTGATGTACGGGCGGGCACACAGTATTATTATATCCCCAATATTATAAAACCTGTCGGTTGATTTCTTATTACTCAACTTCCTCAATCAATGCTAATCATTAAGATTGTCTCAGTTTTAATTTTGTTTAAAACTCTTACAAACCCTTTGCAATTTGATATTGTTCGTTATTAAATAAGATTGGTGATTTATTCTATTTTATTTGTTTAAAGTTTTTGGTGTTAGAATAAACTAAATGGAGAGATTTATATATAATACTTACACAATTTTTTGGCTCAACAATAAAATAAATGTTCAAATTTTGTCTCTTTTTTAAATAAGGGTCTAAAATATTTTTTGTTGAAATAGGTGTCCAAAGCTTCATTTCTGGTTAAAATAGGTGGCTAAATTTTTTTGACTGAAATATATGTCTAAATTTTTATTTTTTGGTTGAAATAAGTGCCAAAGTAGGTGATTCAGTTGACTTTAAAACAAGCCAAAAATAAAATTTTAGACACATATTTCAGCTGAAAAATACTTTATGCACTTATTGCAAAAAAGAGACATAGTTTGAGCACTTATTTTATAATTAAACCTTTTTTTCATACACTAGTGCGATAATGTGATATTGTATTTATTTGTATTATTTTTAGTTATTTGATAACACGCACACACCTTGAAACTGGAAGAACGAACAACATCCTCTTTTTTACTGGAGTTACTTGTTGGGTTCTATAATACTTACACAATCTCACTCAGGAATAGACTAACTATTCGCTTCACAGACATTTTGGCTTTATTTATAAATCAACACTGAATAAGAATACAAAAGTAAGTACCAACGAGATTAGTCCAAGTAGTAAGAAACTTGATATCGTTTAAGCAAGTCTTGAGTTCGATGCCTTGTGTGTGCAGAAAATTCTCGCTGGAACACTATCTACTAAAATCAGATGTATGATGCAAACTGATCCAAATTTTTCAGTACAAAAATTTTAAAAAACTAGAAAAAAAGTACAAAGCAAATAGTAATGGGAAAAATGATTGTGATTATAATGGTAGTAGTAAGGCATAATAATTCATCCACGACCACTCAAAAGTAAGTTGGAAGAAATTAGGTCAAATTTCAACAAAACTCATACCGGAGGAGCCCCAAATTTAAATCATGAGAAGAAGACCAACTTGGTGGACTCTATGGGTATATTTAAATTGAATTCTTCAAATGATTTTAGTGTAAAAAATAAATGTTATTATCTTTACAAGTTTTAAGTTTGAACAATTTATCCATAAATGTGCTACTTATCAAATAATAAAAAAAACAAATAGATACTTAAATAAAATTTGATACTTGAAAAATTAATTATTTAGTATAAATATTTTTTCTACAAAATTTTTAGATTTCATTCCTAATTTTTTTTAGTTTTTCTCTTAAAGAAAACATGTCCATTGTTTTTTTCCTCCATAAAAGGTGATTTAGTAGGATAAGAAAAAGATGATTCAACACACCATGAAGAATCATTGAATACCCACCAACAAATAACAATCCGTTTGATAAATTCACCAACCCTGTTTTATATCTACAAAATATTTGTATTGAATTCTTTTTTCTTTTATGAAGCTCAAGTTTTGAGTTTTGACAGTTCTAAACCGCCATCTCTCCCGTCTCAAATTCCACTACACACTTGTCTTTGCTTCTCTGTCCTGCCAAATTCCAATACCCTGTTCTTGATTTCCTCCTGAGTTGATATTAGTATTATTTACAAAGTCTGTACTAATAAGAACAATCATGTTTGCAAAGGGAATATAACAGTTTATGTTCTAACGGAGACAAAAGTGCTTCACTTTGCTGGTTGTTTCGTTGGCATTTGGCATTGATAGACTTGCAAAACCAGACGTGGTAACCTCACATCATCTCTCAGACCCAATTTTCAATTTTTCATTGTGCTGAAAAATGTTTTATTTTTTTAAATCCCATTCATTCTTTCAAGAACACGGTTAATTTTGTTGGTTTCTTACAGGCACCTTCTTTTTCTGGGGATTTTCTGGTTATCACGAAGTCTGCAGCATTTCTAGCCAAATAGTCACCTTGTATTTGAACCCCTCGAACACTGCTCAAAAGTTGTACTTATGGCGGTATTGGCTTTAATAAAGCTGATGATTTCAAGTTTACCCATAGAGGCTTGAGTTGGTTTCAAGGTGGTGACTTTAAGGTTTCTTCTTTCTTGTTGCATCTCAAAGTTTTGACGTTTTGGTTTAAAATGGATATTGGTTTCTTCGGTTCTGTACTAATCCTTTCACTCTTCTTCAAGCATTTTACCTGTCAACTACCCAACACAGATGAGTTTTATGTCTCGGATTTCTTGAAGAAGATGGGTTCAAACTCTTCTTTATCTTACAACTTCTCTGGTTCTGTTTATTCATGGGAAGGGGTGCATTGTGATACTAAGAAGGAGAATGTTATTGGGTTGAAGGCTTCAGGTTTAGGCCTCTCTGGTTTGATGCCTGAGACCACCATTGCTAAGCTAACTCAGCTTCAGTCTTTGGATCTTAGCAATAACAAAATCACTGCTTTGCCTTCAGATTTATGGAGTTTAGGCTCACTTAAGAGACTTAACCTCTCCTCTAATCAGATTTCTGGGTTTCTCCCTAGCAATATTGGCAACTTTGGTCAGCTTGAAGTCATTGATCTTTCTGGAAATAATTTCTCTGGGGAAATTCCTGCAGCTATAAGCTCCCTAGCTAGTTTACAAGTTCTTAAGCTTGCTGGAAATGGATTTGAATGGAGCATTCCAACAGGAATTCTGAATTGCCAATCTTTGGTTTCACTCGATCTCTCATTAAATCGTCTGAACGGTTCCTTGCCAGATGGTTTCGGTGCAGCTTTTCCTAAGCTCAAAACTTTAAATCTTGCCAGAAATGAGATTTATGGCCATGTATTGGATTTTGCAGAAATGAAGTCTCTTACCAGCCTTAACATTTCTGGGAACTTGTTCAAGGGTTCGAATTCGATTACCGTTGTCTTTCAAGGGCAGCTGGAGGTGATTGATCTCAGCAAGAACCAGCTTCAAGGTCACATTTCTCAGGTACAATTCGATTCTACTTACAACTGGTCTCGTTTGGTTTATCTAGACTTGTCTGAGAACCAGCTTAGTGGAGAAATTTTCCTAAACCTGAGTCAAGCTGACAACCTTAGACATCTTAACCTTGCAAACAATAGATTTGCTAGACAGGAATTCCCCAGAATTGAAACACTTTTGGGTTTAGAGTATCTTAATTTGTCTAAAACCAGTCTCATTGGTCATATTCCTGGTGAAATTTTGCAAATGAGTAACTTACATGCACTTGATGTTTCATCAAACTATCTTACCGGCCATATTCCATCATTGGCTCATAAAAGCCTCAAAATACTTGATGTTTCACACAACAATTTGAGCGGAGAAATTCCGATTTCTCTCTTGGAAAAACTCAGAGGGATGGAGAGGTACAACTTCTCTTACAACAACTTAACCCTTTGTGATTCAGGGCTCTCCCTTGAGACCTTGGAAACATCCTTTTATGGCTCATCAAACATCTGTCCCATTGCTGCAAATCCAGTCTTTTTCAAAAGAAGAGCCACTAGACACAAAGGGTATACGCTTGCCTTAGCTTTAACCCTCTCCATGGTGTGCTTGCTTGCTGGCTTGCTGTTCCTAGCCTTCGGTTGCCGAAGGAATTCCAGGACATGGGTAGTTAAGCAACCCTCATATAAAGAGGAACAGAATATTTCGGGTCCGTTTTCGTTCCAAACTGATTCGACCACTTGGGTGGCCGATGTTAAGCAGGCACCATCAGTCCCTGTAGTGATTTTTGAGAAGCCACTGTTGAATATAACATTTGCAGACCTCTTGTCTGCAACTTCAAATTTTGATCAAGACACTCTACTAGCAGAAGGGAAGTTTGGGCCTGTTTATAGAGGATTTCTGCCTGGTGGTATTCATGTAGCTGTTAAAGTTTTGGTTCATGGATCAACATTGACAGACCAAGAAGCTGCGAGAGAGCTCGAGTATCTTGGTCGAATCAAACACCCGAATCTTGTTCCGTTAACAGGATGTTGCTTGGCCGGGGATCAAAGGATTGCTATTTATGATTACATGGAAAATGGGAACTTGCAGAATTTGTTACACGACTTGCCACTCGGTGTTCAAGCAACAGAGGACTGGAGCACAGATACCTGGGAAGAAAACAACAATGGGATACAAAATGTAGGCTCCGAAGGGTTGTTGACAACATGGGCATTTCGACACAAAATAGCCCTTGGCACTGCAAGAGCACTCGCATTTCTTCATCACGGTTGCTCACCTTCGATAATCCACAGAGATGTCAAAGCTAGCAGTGTTTATCTTGACTTAAATTTGGAGCCTAGATTATCAGACTTTGGATTGGCCAAGATTTTTGGAACTGGTCTAGAGGATGAAATTGCCCGTGGAACACCAGGATATGTACCACCAGAATTTTCTCAGCCCGAATGTGATGCCCCCACGCCAAAATCAGATGTATATTGCTTCGGTGTTGTTTTGTTCGAGTTAATTACAGGCAAAAGGCCAATTGGAGATGATTATCCAGAGGAGCAAGAAGCAAGTTTAGTGAGTTGGATTAGAGGATTGGTGAGAAAGAATCAAGGATCAAAAGCTATTGATCCTAAAATCCGTGATACAGGTCCGGAATACCAAATGGAGGAGGCCCTCAAGATCGGATATCTGTGCACTGCTGATCTTCCTACTAAGCGACCGAGCATGCAACAGATTGTTGGCCTGCTCAAGGATATTGAACCAAGAGCTCTTCAATGAGAGACAATGACTATAAGTTACCTTTTCCGGTTTGTTTTTCTACCTTGTGCCACCATAGGAGAATGTACAGTGATTCTCAAGTAATGTCTTGGACTCTGATATCTATATGTTTATATACACGAGTTCGATCCTTGGAAGTTTGAAGATTGAATCCACTTACAGATAAATCAATTACAAACTTGTGTTATGAGACCAGTAAAACTAATGGAGGTCTTGAGTTGTACTGTTTCTTTATCCTTCCACATGGACATGTTTATGCCTTGCATTAGAAACAAACTCTGTAGGCTACCCTTTCCATTCTTGAAAGGGTATTGCTTGGCGGTTACTTTTATCTGGTGGTAGATCTGGAGCTATTGTTGGTGCTTGATATTGGATCACTGGAAGACATTCATACATACATGAAGGAAACAAAATGCGAGTTGTACTTTTTATTAGACATGCGCAGCTGAACTGCTAATCATTTAAGATGATGTAATAATGAACATTTTCAGATGCTTGAGATCATGCTACCACACCCACACACGAGACCCAGGGCCGTTTTTGAAATTTTAATAGCCCAAGGATAAACTAAAAAATTAGGCCTCTAATAATAAATATTAAAAAATAAATTTTAAAAGTATGCCCCTAATAATAAGTATTAGAAAAAAATTAGTCATATAATAATAAATATTAAAAAATAAAATTTAAAAGTAGGTGCCTAATAACAAGTATTAGAAAAAAATTAGGTTTCTAATAACAAATATTAGAAAAAAATAATTTTTAAGAGTATACTCTTAATAAAAAATATTAGAAAAAAATCATGTCCTTTTTAGACCACTACTAACAAATATTAAAAAATTAAATTTTAAGAGAATGAGCCTAATTATAAGTATATGGTGGAATTGGGCTCTTAATTATAAGTACTAGAAAAAAATCAGTTTTAATAATAAGTATTGAATAAAAATTAAGAGTATGTCACTAATAATAAATATTGAGAAAAATAGACCCTTAATGATAATTATTGAAAAAATTGAATCCTAAAAATAAATATTAAATAAATAAATTTTAAGAGTATACCCTTAATAATAAATATTATAAGGATTATATATATACGTATGAGTTTAATGCATTTTCAACCACCACTATAATATTTCTTAATGAAAAATTTTACAACCGGCTACGGACATTAATGAACACCACTAACGATGAACATCGATGAACACTATTAAATTATTTTTATATATTAAAATTTTATTTTTTTAATAAGGGTAAACCTATTTTCGTATTTCTATTGAACCCTCATTATTTAAATATTATTTTAATTTGACCCTATTCTTTATAAAAAAAATAACTTAACCCTTAACCATCAACCTAAATCCCTAAACTATTAAACCTTAAACCCTTAAACTCTTAAACATATACCATAAACCATATACCAATAAAAATAATTTCACCATCATCGATTCAATTTAATTCAATGAATGGTTAAATTCTCCTAAAAAATTCAATTAAATTAATTTTTATATATATCAAAATTAATTAAACTCGAATCTCCTATAATTAACACTATCATCTTATTAAAGTCAGTCGATGTGAATGCTACTCTTCCTAATTTTCTCATCGCTGATTAAAATCCGATGGCTTGTGAGGAATGATTCAGTGTTTGAAGGTAAAAGTATGGATTGATAAAACTTGATCTCTTCATTGGATTAAAGCCATTGATGAGCTATTGTGCAATAATCTTATATAGTGTTCATATGTTGTCAGGTTTCAGGTTTCACCATCTATGTTCAAGGTTCTTATCCTGATTTGAACCCACCAAAAAGGTTCGATAAGCACCGAACAGAAAAACGATTGCACAAGACATAAGAGTCGGCAACCAGCGAAATTTAGGTCCAACTCTTCGCCCCCCACAAAACCAGTCCACAAATTGACCTTTGAAGTTGTCATTTTTGAACGGCTTTTCTAGTTTTAGACTTAAGTCTATAACACTGCAAAGCATGTTCATACTGGAAATAACTTAATATTTAAAAAAAAAAAACAGTACTCTAATGATGGTGAAATAGCCCATCTAGAATTGGGATCTCCAAAGGATATGTTCCGAGAATGCAATCCGCTTTAGGACAAAACCAGAGCATCCCTTTTTCCTTAACCGATCCCAACAACCATCTTCTTCTAGGATAGGTCTATTTTGATAACGAATGATCTAGAATAAGATTATTGTGTTAATTCTAGGAGATTCGAGTTTAATTAATTTTGATATATAAAAAAATAATTTATTGAATTTTTTAGGAGAATTCAACAATTTATTGATTGAATTGAATCGATAATGGTGAAATTATTTTTAATGGTATATGATTTAGGGTATAGGTTTAAGAGTTTAAGGGTTTAATAGTTTAGGTTTTTAGGTTGAGAGTTAAGGGTTAAGTTATTTTTTATAAAGAATATGGTCAAATTTTAATAATATTTAAATAATAAGGGTTCAATAGAAATACAGAAATATGTGAGGTACTAAATATATAGTTTATCTTTATTAAAAAAAATAAAATTTTAATATATATAAAAACAATTTAATTGATTTTTTAAAATAATTATTAATTGTATGATTAGTCATTAAAATTTTAAATCTTTATTAATTAATTTAATGGTGTTCATCAGTGTTTATCATTAGTGGTGTTTATCGATGTTCGTCGCACGTGATAGACTCATCCTTTCTTAATATGTAAAATTTGGCATTTTGGTTTCGTAATCCATTCACGTGAGCGGATCCGTGAGTCACGGAGGTGGAAGAAATCAATGCCATGAGGCAGTACGGGGAAATGTTCATACCATCTTCACGTTGGTGATTATTTTTTATTTAATTGCATTTAAATTCTTTTTTGAACAAAACAATGAAAATAATTATCAAATTATTTACTAAAAATTAATCCCACCTAATCTCATCCTCAATAAAAATTCAACC